>NDXA01000296.1:0-35512 GCA_002105455.1 Hemisphaericaspora xylofermentans | reverse complement strand
ATATGTACCTTATCAAGGGTATAGTACTACTAACACAACTTCAGGAACTTCAAATACCAACAGTGGCAACAACAATAACAACAACAGCCACTCAACCAACTTGAATGGTCATAGTCCTCCAAACAATGTTAACACGACCATCAATCATGCAACCAGTGATTCTCATCACCACCATGGTTCAACAACGCCCCCTACTAGTATTGCTCCGTCAGTAACCAACCCAATGTTATCAGAACGTGGGAAAAACAACAACATTAGACCTCAACTCTTACAAACTGCAAATAGCTCTTTTTTTGGTAGAACTACTAATCATTCACCAGTTCCTCCTTTGAGTCATCATGGTGTTCCTCCAGCTCCACGCACTAATTTAGGTCCGGCATCTTTGGGTTTACCACATCCAAGTATGCACAACCTCCAACCTCAACAATATGCTCAATACCGTCAATACGCTCAACAACTGCAACAAGGTGGTCAACAAGGACAACTGACTCTGCAACAGCTGGCTGGTGCTGCTGCTGCAACTAGCGTTCACCAAATGTATGCTACTCTGTTGCAGCCTAGTGAAATACAGCAATTGGACCCAAGTAAGCTTCAAAGCATCTCACAACAACAACAACAGTACACCCAGCAACAACAGCAATTCATTCAACATTTGCAATACACACAACAGCAACAACAACAACCAGCTCAACAAAAGCTGAAACAACAACAACAGCCTCAACATATTCAACCTCAACAACTTCAACAAAACTTACAATTACGGCAACAACAACAGCAAGCTCTTCAATTTCAACAACAGCATAGTGAATCCCCAACTCTGGCCACTGTTGATACTGCTGCAGCTGCTACAGGTAAGAAACCCAGAAAACCAAGAATGACAAAGAAACAAAAACAATTAGAAGAACAACAAAAACTTGCTGAACAAGTACATTTACAACTTGTGCAACAACAACAGCAACAAGTACAAGAACAACTCAAGATTCAACAACAATATCACTTTGACTCAGATGGAAAGAAGAAAAGAGGTCGCCCTAAAAAGCTCATTCTTGATCCCGAATCAAACACATACATCGATTCCACCCATCCTCATTTCAAACAATTAAATAAGGTTTTGAAAGATGCAAATGGGACAGACCCACAAAAGCAACAACGTAAACAACAAAAGCAACTTCAAGCTCTAGAGCAGCAACAATTACAACAAGTACAACAACAGCAACAACAACAACCTAAAAAAAGAGGAAGAAAACCAAAAGCACAAACAGCAAACCCTCATGATAATATCCCAGCTAATTTAACGAAATTATTTGAGCAACCCGCATCAATGAGAAACCTTGCTGATGATGATGTTCAACAATTGTTAAAGAAGAAAGATAGAAGAGGTAGGCCTAGAAAGTTCCCAGTTGAGGAGACTGGAGTGACTATTAAAGGTATCAGAATTAATGGTAATAGAATTAATAAGAAGTGAAGGAATCAAGTAAGATTACTTGTATTGATTTCAGGATGTTTTTTGTTTCATTGTATTACTACAAAGTATTCATGAATATGTATTATTATTGTCATTAAACCTTTTTAGCTTACTTGGAGAAGTCAAACCAGTTAATTGCTTTGTATCGGTAGTTTGTTTGTTCATTATGTTGATTTTAGTCGTGTTTTTTTTTAAGAATTTTACTATGAATGCATAGTTATCCTTCCACCCCAGTTTCATCCAGATATACCAGTGGACATCCTGTGTACATATAGGTGGATAGACCCGTTTAATCTTTCTTCTTTTTATTTAACTACTACCGTCTTTTTGTTTGTGTATTATAATACAGTTTATCCTTTTTATTATTACTTAAATAACTTACATAACTCTATTCATCAACCGTCCAATAGCAATCAAAGGTGCACAGAAAGCTTTAATCATCATACAAATTGCTTCAACTAACCTACTCAATTCAAACAATATCCAAATAAACAATCCCAATTCAATAAATACAACCACAGTTTGTAAACTTGGTATATTCTCGGCAATATAATCAATCGGCCCGAATAAGATTCTCATCACTTGTATATTCTTAACCAACTGAATCAATTGTGACACAACTGCAATCAGGCCACTAGCGTCGAAATTATAAATGCTCTTTGCAATAGCTTGTACAGAAATGGGTCCCACACCCACAACACCTCTACCTGCATTCTTTCCACTCCTAGTCGAAGCACTGGCACTTTTGACAGAACCACTGGAACTACTATTCAACGACATCTCCTGTGCTTCAGGTGCCAACGATGAAAATGAAGTTGGGGGAGTAGGTTGGAGTTGCTTACTTATAGGATCATAATACAATTCCTCCATAATAGTTTCATCGCCACTTCCATCATACTCTACCACAAATTCTTGAATCGTGTCCGCATCAAGATGATCTAGGTTGGAATCAAACGTGTGATGCGAGGATAGTGTTGGGGATTTCTTGGGGAGTGAAGGGAGGGATTTTAGCTCGGGGTTAAACGCAGCAGTGACTGGTTGATTCCAGTTACTGAATAGCATTTTTGAAGTTTTGGCTAGGCCCTTGAGTTTGTTGCTCTTAACTGATTTAGCTTTGGGAGATTCTTTAGGAGAGCCAGCTTTTCTCACGGAGGCCACCTTGGTAGACGTAGCCTTTTTAGAGGTAGCGTTTGACTTGGCGTCTGAATGATCTTGTTCCACTTTTTTGGAGTCAGTTGTCTCGCCAGGGGCATCGTTCTGATATGCAACCCATGATAGTATGTACTGCCACATTGGACTGAATTCTGGCGGCGCAGTGTCGGATTTCTCTCCTGATTTGGAATTATCTTCTTTTTGCTTAACGCTGTCTTTTGATTTCTCATCATCCTTTGGTTTATCCGTTTTGGAATCTTCATTCTTTTCTTTAACTTCTGTTTTCTCTTTAGATCCCTCTTTCATTTCTTTCGAAGCCGCCTCTGATTCGCTCTTGTTGCTTCCAGGCGGAGCTTCCTTTTTGGGCTTCTTTTCCCTTTCCTTTGCCTTATTCTCCTCAAGTTCCTTCTTTTTAGTTTCTTTCATTTTGGCCTCTATAATACTTTGCTTACGTGTATAATCATCAAAATCTTTCCCCAATTCCTTTTTTGCCTTTTGGATTTTCTTCTTTAACAATTTCTTAAAATCTTTCCCCTTCATCTCCTTCATATTCTTCTTCTCGGCTCCAAACAATGCTTCATCCACTTCATCATCAGAAGGCTCTTGTACAAACACGTCCTTGGCAGGATTAGGCTTATCTTTATGATCATAATAGTTGTAATCATTATAATCACTCTTTGAAAATTTTATCTTCTTAAAAATGGGTTTCTTTTTGTCATTATCACTTCCTTCAAATACCATGTCCATAGGATTGTATCTCGATTTATCTTCGTCTTTATCTACAAAGACTTCGTTAAACGTCTTATGAGTGTATAATTTAGGTTTCACAACTTTGGCCTTGTCATATCGAAGCTGTTGATTTAAATAATAATCATCATTTTTATTGACTGGTTTTCGTGAAACATTTCGTGGTGCCGCGGTGGCAGGGGCATAACCACTACTATGATTGCTCGGTGCAGCATATTCCTCATACATATGCGAATTTATGTAGTTCAATTGAGCTGGGGTAATTTCTTCTTCCAAATCATCATCTGAGCTATATTCACGAGGCGCTTGACGAGGCATTCCTAGTGATTTTGGAGATATGGGTCTTGATGGTAAAGTAGATTCAGATTTGGCTTTTTTCATCTTTGGCTTTGTAGGGCGAATGTTGGTTATAACTGGCAGTTTTGTGAGCTCATTTTTTGTTGTGGAAATTCCTTGACGAAACGGGTGGCTTGTGGGTGAACGCGGAGTAGACGTAAGCACTTCAGATGACACCACGCGTTTTCCGTTGTTGTAAAGTCCACTATCTGCAGTCGAATCTTCGTATCGTCCATGTTGCGAATTCAAGTACTGCGACGTATAGTAACCCTTGCTAGTGACGTTCATACTGTTTAATCCTTTGCTGCGATAATCACTCTTAGTGACTCAAAGAACAAAAGAAAGAAAGAAGGAGAAGAAATACAAAAACCGTTGTAATAATTAAAAACAGAAGGATGGCCCATTATATAAAAAGAGTGACAAATAGCTAAGCACAGAGATGGTATAGGGTCCTGCCATTGTACTTGCCGTTTCAATTGGCTGGCTAAAAAAAATATTCATTGCATCGCAAAGGGAGTTGTGGTGATTATGAGATTTCAGATTTGAGGAGGGGGGTTTGGTAGAAGTTGTTATTTGATGTTGTGTAATTAATTAAAGAATGGCTGGCTGAAAAAAAAATATTTTTTACGCAGGATTCAATTCCTGCAGCTAACTCGAAGCCATTTTTCCGAGTGGATTATTTTTAAGTCACGTGACGAGGAAAGTTTCTGGTAGCGCAAATACTCGGAAATAAAATGTTGTGAGATGCCATTGTTTCCTCGAAATTAAGCCGAAGTGTAATCTTTCCGAAGCTGTCAAAAATGTGTTCAACTGAAGGTGGGGGATTTGCGTTTCAATATACAAAACAAGACAATCCCATTTATTTTAAAAAAAAATGATTAACTTATAACAGTTCAAACATACTTAGTATGACCTCTGAAACCGTTTCTTATATTAATCCAGCCGTGGGTCCATTGCCAACCCAAGCACCTAAATTATCGTCAAATGCACTTGATTTATTTTCCTTAAAAGGAAAAGTTGCCACAGTCACAGGTGCTTCTCAAGGTATTGGCTACGTGGTAGCTGAAACATTTGCCCAGGCAGGTGCAGATGTTGCCATTTGGTACAACTCAACGCCCGCGGACAAATTCGCCAAAGAACTTTCCCAAAAGTATTCGATTCGTTGTCAAGCTTATAAATGTGATATTGGTGTTGCCAGCGATGTCGAATCAACCATTGAACAAATTGAACAGGATTTCGGTACGATAGATATCTTTGTTGCAAATGCAGGAATTACCTGGCCACTTGGGCCCATACTTGATGCTGATCCTCAATATGAAGCATTTGATAAATTGATCGATGTAGATTACAAAGGTGTTTTCTACTGTGCAAAAGCAGTTGGAAAGATATTTAAAAAGCAAGGCTCTGGGTCTATGATTATAACTTCATCAATCTCGGCTAAGATCGTGAATGTCCCTCAATCACAAACTCCTTACAATGCCACAAAAGCTGCAGTTACCCATTTGGCGAAATCTTTGGCTGTTGAATGGGCCCCATTTGCAAGAGTAAATATTATTTCTCCCGGATATATGGTGACTAAGATCACCGATTTCGTTGATATTGAAACTAGAAAGAAATGGTGGCAATTTACTCCAATGGGAAGAGAAGGAATTCCCCAAGAATTGGCGGGTGCTTACTTGTACTTGGCGTCAAATGCGTCTACTTTTGTCACTGGTACTGATTTGGTAGTTGATGGTGGTTATACTTGTCCTTGATATCGGCAGAAGTTTGTAGTTTAATTTTATAGATGAATAGAAGTACAAAACCTGATCAAGAACAAAGATCATTAAGTTTGTTAGCAACTTGCTAAATATGATTGGCTTATTGATGGTGTAGCTGTAGAACGCGATAAGGAGATGGCTATCTTAGATTTAGTCGTGCGCTGGCTAAAATGGTGACTAACATAGAGTACACTTTATGACGATGGGGGCCCACTAATATTTGATTTCTTATTATTCTTGTTACTACCCTTCATCATAAGATTGGCCGTTTCAGCTTTGTGAAATTTGATATTTGTTTGATACTTGCTCTATTGCCGGATATACTAATCTAGATAACAATGCTTGCTCGGTCATCCAAGAATAGGTTTCCATTAAAGTACTTAGGACGAACGGGATGTATAAGTCATCAGCGACATGTCCATAATAAATATTCCCCGATTACTTCTCATTCATATATCAATGATGATTTCATGTCTACAATTAGCAAAGAAGAAATTGCAAAACATTTAAAAAACCTAGGCCCATTCCCCACATATTCCAACATCTTAAACCCGCAACATTTTTATCAGAATTCCGTTTTGATGGAATATCTGAAAAGACATCCGCATCCAGTTTCGCTTCGACAGTTGGCAGGTTATGGTAATACTCTAACTAAGCAGAAGATTATTAATAGTGCAAATTTTGTTAGAATTGAGTTGCCCATCAGATTGGCTATGAGAATTCGAGATTTACAAACCTTACCATTTGGGGTAGTCAATAATTATCATTTAGCTCAAATTTATGAAAGTTACTATCATCTGTTTAACGCATTTAGAAAAATACCAACAATTCATAGTATTGAAGATAATGATAAGTTTTGTAAAACGTTGACCGGTTTGTTAGATGATCATTTATTTAATTTATCTCATTTAATGATGGGTGCATTAGAAGTTTCAATTGCAGAGTGCTTGCCTCAAGATGAATTAGATAAATTCATGAGTCAAATGCTAAGATCAAGAATTAGTAGAAGAATCATTGTTGAACAACATTTATCCTTGAGTGAAAACTACAGAACTAATCCATATGCACAAAAACCAACACATTATATTGGGGAGATTTTCCATGATTGTAATGCAGTGGAACATTTTAAAATCGTGGCTAATTATGTTAGACAAACTTTGGAACCACATTTTCCGGATGTTGAAAGAATGCCAGACTTGGAAATTGAAGGGGATTTGAATACTCATTTCCAATTTATGGTACCTCATTTGCACTATATGTTACATGAAATACTTCGTAATTCTTTTGTGGCAACAATAAAGACTCATTCTAAGATGACTTCCAAAATATTACCTCCAGTGAAAGTGACAATTATCGATCTGAAAAAGCAGGTCTTATTTAGAATTTCAGATCAAGGCGGAGGAATTAATCATGATAATTTAAAGAATATCTGGTCATTTGGGAAATCTCCTGAAATTGCAAGAAAGAGTTTAGCTAATTTCCATAGAATCCCAGGATTACAATTATATTCCAATTTAAAAGTGACAGCAGCTGGATCATCAATTGTTAGCTCCGAAGCCGAAAGAATGTTTGAACTGACATCACTAAGTGAACAAAGTTCAAGAAAGAGAAAAACACATTCTACTTTACATCATTTCATCTCGAGAGAATACGGGATGAAGTTAGGCATGGGTTTACCTATGTGTTCTGTATATGTAGATTATTGGAATGGTGAATTACTGATGAATTCGCTAGAAGGATATGGATGCGATACGTCATTGATGTTGGCTAAGTTGGGCTACCATTCTAACGTCATTCAATTGGACAGAGCGTAGGTGCACAGCGGTATATACGTTACGTTTGTTTATAACATGTAAATTCTAACATTAACAGTTAACTACGAGCAAGCCTTGAAAAAACTTTTTTTCTCAATCACATTAAATTAATTCTCTTAACTATGGTCAGGTAACTCTGGTCATTCAATTCAACAATAACAAACAAATTCTTCCAATCAACTTCAACTTGCCCTCGTTGTTCACTACACCATCATTCAATCATTCGATAGTTTCCCACACACAATCAATTTCACTACACACTCAAATCATATCTATACACTACAATGACACATGGGAATGTACCTATATCGTCATTACTAACATCAACTACTAGTTCTAATACCAATAACAACTCCAACGGTACATCTTCGCAAGCACGAGATCAACCATCACCATCATCTATTCCATTGCTGCGTCTAGTCTCTAGATTTCAGACCACATTCGATGCTAAAGGCACCAAAGATGATGTGATAATAATCGACGATGACCTACCTACATCCGCACCTGCCCCACATCAAAACCGAGTAGCACCCAAAGAAATTGCAAAAAAGACATCCACCAATACTATTCCCAAACCCAAACATTCACCTTCCCCACGACAGTCAACATTGCCAGTAATAGCACCAAAACCAAAGTCGTCCCCTTCTCCATTCACCTACAGCGATCAGATCAAGCATTTCCAAACTTCTTTCCAAATAGCTCCCGTGATAAATGCACCAACATCTACCAATAGCACCGCAGTATCACCACAAAAACCACCAGGTAGCCGAACGTCGATCAATTCAATCATCAATCTCGATGAGGAGTCTGACGCTTCGAAGTCTTCGACTCCAGTACCTTCGGTTGTACGGAAACGTCCACCCGTGAAAGCTGCAACTAGTTCTTACTCGAAGAAACCGAAGGTTGACTTTTTAAAATCGGGATCAGGAAATGGGCAGGTGAAGAAAACGCCTGAAGGTGTGGCAAAACCTTCCGTGACAACAAAGAAACCTCTCCATGCCGGTATGACAACTGAAAAATCGGAAAATACTCCGCTTGTGAAATTGACTGGTCCTTCCGTTATAAACTTATTAAATCATGATGATGAGGACGAAGAAAAGAAAAAGAATAAAGAAAAGGCAGCCGAAATAGTCAAGAATGGAACATCAGGTAAGTCGGATGAGAAGAAAGATGTACCGGACAAGTTACAAACGAAAGAGAAACAAAAGGAAAAAGAGAAAGTGGAACCCCCAATCATAGCCTTAAATATCCCGTTATTGGACCCAAAAAATCCACAACCAGGCAAAGCCGAGGTCGTAGTCAATGTTCTCAAATTGGCAGAAGATAAATATGGATGGAGCGCAGTGCACCCAAAAGCCAAATCAGCCATAGATATTATGGATGATATGATCGATGAAGATGATGATGGAGCAGATTTAGATGACGATGATGATGATTTGATAGTGGATGATGAAAAAAGCGCACCACCGACAGCACAACAACAACAACAACAACTGTCACAACCTAAGGGTAAAGAATTGACTGAGGAACAGTTGGTTAGACAGCATGAAATTAAAATGATTAGAAAGGTGGGGAAGTATGATTATGAAGATCCATTTATAGATGATGAAGAATTACAAATCGAAGAAGATATCATTTCGACAAAGGAAGGATTCTTTGTTTATTGGGGTCCATTGGTTGATGATAGAAGTATGGCAAATAAAAAAGGTTCCTCAAAAACCAAGCGATAGATAGTTTGTACAATTTATAATTACTTAATTTATATACTAGAATTATGTATAACATACATGTTTTCATTCTTTGAATCTTTCAATTGTAAGTTCAAGCATTCCAGCTGCATTCAATTCAAATTGATTTCCAGTATCATTTTTGGTTTTATCTTTGATAGCCTCAATATTATCCTCCACAACTTTCAAAACACGATTCAATTTATCTTTATGTTTAGTTACAACTGGATCCTTCTTCAATACTATCAATAAATTCAAGGATGCGGCAAGAACGGATAATCTTGAAGAGTCGATAGAAATTTCATTGTTGTCTTCAGAAATAAATGCATTTGATTGAGCAATTAAGATGAACTCCAACAAATCCTCGAGCTTTTCTTGAGTTAATGTATAATATTTGATAGGATGGCTTGCATTATTCCGCTCGGGTAATGGTGGTGGGATATCCTTTTTATCGGTATGGTCTTTCTTATCATCTAAAGATGCATGAGATAATTTGTATGTGATATCATTAACACCGTCTTTATCTTTGAGTAATAATTCCTTGTATACACCGATAACAGGGGCTTTAATACCTTCGTAAGGGCAATTTTCTAAAGTATCCATAATGAAACCATATCCAATATCTTCAGGCGAAACAATCAAAAGTCTAGTTAATAAAGTGAATACCATAAACTTATGATTTGGTTTATCATGACACCCAATAATGATGAACAACATACATTGATAATACGTCGTCAATAGGACTCGTGGAACCTTTGCCACTTCAATTTCTATCTTCTTTCGTTTACTACACAGTTGATGTAATGCATACCACATCCAAAATATAGCAACATCTTGAACAGCAGCGCTAATGAAACGAGGTTCAACCATTTGGGGGATCATTAGTCTTAACCCTAAAACCAAAGCGTCATAGAATGATACATCCACCTTATCGAACGTTTTGGGAATGGAAATTTTATGAGTGAATAACGCCAATTCCCCAAGAACCGAATCATTTATGGTTTTGGCGTCACTATCAATGATACTTGAATAAACATTCTGTTGATAGTCGATGATTACCTTTTCAAAAATGGCGCCGCTTAAGTCTTCATCGTTTACTGCATCGTCATATTCAAACCCTTCAAATATTTTCGTAGAATCTTGAATAAATCTATTGAAAGTTTCACTTAATGGTATATCATAAGAATAAGCCAATTCAACAAGTCTATTGTATAAAGTAGGATCAATTTGGTATTCCAAAAAGATTTTGGACTTCGCCTTACTTTGCAACCAACTAAAATGATCCATTGCAAAACCTTCAGAACCTCCAATACCAGTCAAAGCAACCAACTGTGTCAAAAATCCAGTTAACAATTTCCTTTGTAAATATTCTTCATCTTCTTTAATCTTTTCCAATTCTTCTTGAGTCACTTCTGGATCTATTTCTGTAGGAATCTTGGGAGAGACATAATTTCTAGTAAAACTGTATGCACGTTTCAAAATGAATCTATAATTCCTCACACTCCATTTTTCCTTAATCAAGTTCACATAAGCCAAATTAATGTATGAACTTACTGTCATGGACAAGAATCTGGATGGATATAAAGTTTCAATTCTCTTCAAGCAAGAATCAATCAATTCAAAAATACAATATAATTTAATATCAAAGAACCGTTCTTTAAATTCTTGATTCTCGGTTTGTTTAGAATCGCTGGTTTTGATCGTAGTCAATAGTTCACAGCATTTTAAAAACAATTCTTTAGGATTACCATTAAATGCCAAACTTTCAAATATTTTCAAAATGGTATAAACACATGGTGCATTTCTAACTCCATTATCGAATTCATATTGAGAATCAACATAAGGGATTAATAACATCGGTAAATCCCATCCAATTTCGTAAGTCAATTCCTTATTTTCATTCAAAATATTCAAAACATGTTTAATCAACTGCTCTTTTTCATCATTGGTATATTTCAGGGGATCACAAAGATAAATATCAATTAACGTGCTATAAGAAAGAAAATCTTTGGTTTCTTTGGAATCTTTACAGCCAACATCCAATGCCTCCAACACTTTTTCAAATTGAAAAGGTTCAATTGTAGTTTCACTTGGTGCTTCTGAAGTACTTTCTGACATGATTGATACCGACATACTCTTTCTAAATATGGGGAACTTCAAAGAGTAAATTTTACCTACGCATCGTGGAGAGGAGGGAGTTTGAAATTTTGGCTCAAAAGTTTTTTTTTGTTGCGGTGGTGGTTGCTGGCATTTGTGAGCATTAATTATATGACTCAAGTGGGAGTGAGCTGTAGGTGTTCACTTACCTGACCCCCTTAACTATGGAGGTTTGTGATCTTCCAAGTTGGTTACCAATGAAACTAATATATAGCTAGTAGTTTATTAGGCTGCTGCAGTTGACAAATGTCCTCTTTATTGATACACTCAGAATCAGATGAGTCTTCGTCTGTATCTTCATCTGATGAAGAAATGGAATACCCACATCATCAACAAGTAATTGAAGATGATGAAACCGCTAAAGAAGCAAAAATACCACTTTCCACATCATTTTTCTTGGAGAAATTACCAAAGCCTCGACAAGAGCAAACCAACAGCACGATTGCAGAGCACAATCGGAAGCTGCTGGTTCAACACGATCAGCCTATAGAGAAATCAACTGATTTACATTTGCCTTCACTACAACCACAAAAGATCACCATACGATTTCAACCAGTTGGCTCAACTCCACATATATCACCGAAGGTGTTCAAGATATCTTCAACATCAACAATTGCTACAATATCTAAGTTCTTGAACAAGAAGCTTAAGACCAAACAATTACTTTATTTGTATATTCAAAACTCGTTTCTGCCAAATCCTGATGAAACTATAATTGATTTGTTTAACCTCTTTAAAACCAATAATGAATTAATTATTAGTTATTGCAATACAATAGCATTTGGATGATGGTATCAAGCTGGAAACAACCAAATCACACAATCATACATTTTAATTCTAAGTTAAGTATATTCTGTTTATAATTTATATTTTTAATACAAAGAGAGTAAATAACAATTTTAATAAACCGAAAATCTAAAGAGGAAATGAATAAAGGAATCTATAAAAAAGGTGTGTGTGTGGTATCTACGATTATAATTGATTGATTGGATTACAAGCGTGGAACACAACAATCATAATAATCGATAATAATAAAACATATTCAAACGAAAATAAAAATAACTAAATGGCCATACAAAATTCTCCTTCAAAGAAAACGGGTATGTCAAATTTATATTATTTAACAATAAAGACCCAAAACGTTATAGAACAATAAAACAAGCTGACTTAATAGCTTAATACAAGTGTTTTTAGTAGAAGACAAACTTAGCGGAACCGGATTGAACTGTAACAGTACAACCATCAGAACCGGAACCGTTATATTGACCGTTTTCGTAAGAACATTGACCATTAACGTCGTCACCAACAATCTTGATATTGTAGTTTGGTTGTTCCTTGTTGTTTGGGTTTGGAATCAAAGATAAGTAAGTAAGACCATTTGTAGTACCAGCACCTAAGACGACTGGAGCCCAGTTACCAACACCAGAACCTTCAGTACCCCAGATACAACCATCTTCAACAGAAACACCAGCATTGTTAACATAGTATTGAGTGGAAGTCTTACCACCTTGCCAAGAGTAATAAGTAGCGGAATCAACGACGGAAACTGGTGCCTTACCACCAGAAGTTAATAAGGTTGGAATATTCATGTTTTCAGAACCTGGGTAATCAGTTCTACAGATAGCAACATCCTTACTAATTTCAGAAACGAAGTTAATATCAGGAGTACCCCATTCACATAAGGAATCAGCATCGGTGTTAGATCTGTATAACTTACCACCCTTACAGTATAAACCACCCATGGAAATACCGTTAGATGGTTGTTCAGATGGCCATTGGGTCTTGGACATACCAGCTTGACAACCGTAAGAACAGTAGAAACCATCTTGACAAGTAGAAGAAGTATCACCGTTAGCGTTCATAATAGTGGACCAACCACCAGTTAAACCGGAAATCCAGTCAATAGCAATAACACCTTGACCAACTGGGACGGAGTCACAGTCATAGACACCATCTTCGAACTTGTCTGGGGAGCTGAAGGCACTTAAGTCACCTTGAATACTACCGCTTCCGGAAGAGTTTTGTTGATCGTTAGCGGAAGCAGATGGAGTTGGGGAAGCCTTGGCAGACTTGGAAGCCTTTGGCTTGGAGGTAGATGTGGTAGCTTGTTCTTGGGCAGGTTGGGAAGTTGGTTCAACAGCAACAGCAGTAGAAGTAGCGGCAACAACATCTTCAGAAGAAGTCTGTGGAGTTGGGGCTGCGATAGTGTTACCGTTAGCATCAACATAGACGATTTCAGTGACAATGGCTCTCTTTTCCAAGTGGTGTTGATGGTGGTGGTGTTGTAATGGGGCAGCTAAGGCAGTGGCTGCGATAGTTAAAACTGTTAAGAATGAGGACTTCATTGTAGTTGTAGTAGTTTATTTGTAGTTAAACGAACGTAAATAGTTTAAATAAGGAAAGACGATAGTTGGAAGACTCAACTGATAAGTTTTGAAATAAAATGAACGTAATTAACTAATAAAGTACAAAGTTAAAGAGAAAAAGAAGAGGAGAGCACAAATCAGAAATTTCGGAGTGATCCAACTGTGTATTTATAAATGAGTTTTTTAACGCAATTTGGTAAAGTGGATGTGTTTTTTTGTTGATGTGTATTGTGTATATTTTTTTGCCTGTTTCTTTTTTCAGTTAAATAATTTTGTGGTAATTCTGCAGAAAGTGAAAAAATAAAAAGTAAAATAAAATTTCAACTGAAATAATATAATATTTTTTTGACCCTCTTCCTAATTAAGTACCTGTTGCAGGTGAAATTGCTTTTTATTTTTTATCTGTTGAAGCAGTTCCATTTATTATGTATTGTTCTTTAACTACTAAATCAGATATTTTTTATGCAACCATGTCTCAGTTGTTTACAAATTTGGTTCTTTATTGTTCGTTTTTGTTTATGTGTTTTTTCTCGTGTCGGATTGTTCTAGATTTATTATTGGACCAAGAAACAATCAGTTTTCGATGATTAATTTATATTTTAACCAACAATAACCCTGTCATCATATTCTTCATACTCTGCTTTTGTCTAAAATTTGGCTCTATGTCATAGTGGATGACAATTATGAATCTAAGGATCTATGACGCAAGGCAATTATTTATCTGAATATTGTAGTTGTGGGTTTTGTCAACGTACGCCTTGTTCAAGGGAACTGTTCGGCAAAGCTTCTTTAGAGACAAATATGATCGCTATTGTTCAGAAGCTACCCTCACGGAATTGTTCCCAGATCGAATCGTTCTAACAAGTTCAGTAAAAGAAATACACGACGGAAGTTGTACTAAATAAAAAAAAGAAAAAGCAAATGAGACCATGTTTCATGTGTGGTCTTGTGGAGTCCGTTTTCCGTTTTTGCTGCGATTTGCGAGTGGTATCATGCTTGATTGAAGATCACAACAGATCTGGTTTCAGATAAGTTGACTAAAAAATTTGGGAGGTGTCTTAAAAAAATTTTTTACTTCACGCTTGCATTGCTAACTGTAATCATTCCAGTATAAACGGCGCATTACGCCTTATTTGTCATGTATTGTCTAACCCTCTTTGATTGATAGGGTATGGTCCGAATCCTTGCTTGTTATTATTGCAAAGAAAGCGTTCAAACGGGGATATATATTTACCTCTATTCTGTACGACAATTGTTTATACCACCAACCGCATCAACAAATTGCCTCGTTGTCGGGAAATTTACGTGGTTTGCGCTAACTACGATCTCTGGTTGTGTACTTCATGTACTAACCTGATTCACAAATAAGAATCAATTAAATACTGTAATGTTATACATGTAATCACATTTCAAGTTTCTTGGACCAATTTATCAGGTTTTCCCTGTTTGAACTTTCAAGGGAGGATTACATGTTACGTTTCTCTAGGTTAAAGAGATTCAGCAACGTTCTAGAACTTGGTTTGGGTCCTTGGCACCAAAGTGAATCAGATTGCAACTGGTCCACACAGAAATTGCAAGATAATGCACACCGTGCTTTTTCCGAGGATCCATACCTACTAAACCAATTTAAGTCCCTTGAAGAGAGTAAAGGGAACCAACCATCCGGCATGTGCACATAGATAATCTAGCTACATCTTTTTCATGATTGCAATCTCCTTCTCCGCATTTCAATGAATATTTACTTTTCGGTCACATATCTAAACGCCTTGTGTTTTCATGTGCCCGGTATGTAAAGAACATGGCAGTAGAGAGTGACATATGATCCCTGTCTATGTCAAAAATAAAAAACCAAAAAATTATTATTCGTCACTAGTAGCCTAAAACTGTTAAATAATTTTGTTAACAAGTTTTTATTTTTTATATGCAGGCATCATTAAATACTTATGCAGGTTCATTAATTAGATTTCCTAATCTGGAATAACGTCATCCATAAACGATCATAAGGTTCCATTGTTTTATTCATTTCTTTTTCTCTCCAATAAAATAAACTTTTTCATGTGAAAAACCTAAACCCCAAGCTGAAATAGAACTAGTTTACTTTTCCATTGGGAGGAGGCAAATAGTTGGTTCTCCATTTGCATAGGACGTATGTCGGAAATCCAAGTACCACGCCTGAAATCTAGACCTTTCGCTGTATAAATTTCATTTTTCGTTCGATTTCATAAATCACTAGTTGAAAAACAATCGAAATGGTCGTGCGGCAAACAATCGTTTATTTTAGTCCAGAGCCATGAACAAAATTAAATTGAATCGTTTTTAGTGCAACTGTTGAAAGGAAATAACGATACGATGAGCATCACACGAGGTATTGTTCTCATATTTTAGACAACATGAAAATAATATCCTTGATGGCAATACTGGATGGACTAAGTCCATCGCTGACTTCATCAATAATCAAAAAAGAAACGGTCTTGTGCTGAAGTGATGACTAGACCAGGTTAAAAATTTTGCCGACTTTGTTTTCTGGAAATCTATTTATGTGAAATGGGCATTTTTGTTAATAGTCCACTCATTAGTAAAATCCTTGATATCTTTGTAGATGCAGTAACCCATAGTTGGTAAAAACTATCCTCGGGGTTCGGTATTGACTTAAAGTGCTCTACAGGAAATTTCTTGTCCTTGATTCCAGAATCATGATTTTGTGTTTGTTGATTTTGTGTTTAATTAAAGAAATGATTGAGTCTTAATTATGTCCCCAGAGTTACCACACGCTGTTAATTAATTTGCAATAAGTAGTTACAAAGGAGTGACTTTTATCAAACGTTTGTGTGTTTGTGTGTTTATCCCTGTCAAATAGGAGATTTCTTTGATTCCACGAGTGGAACACGCGGAACAGGGTCACTAGTCAAAATTCGTTGAAACATACACATTTAATGATTTCTCACCGGTTGCTTACAGGTTAACACACTTGTGATACTTTTTGATGGGGTTATCCGTACTACGGGTACAAGATCATTAAAGTTGACAAGGCTGCAAATTAGCGTTTCTGTTTAACTCCGATAAGCCACTGGATAAAACTATGCAGAAAAATTGCAAAAAATCAAAGAAATCGTCAATTTATTTGGTAACACTTTGTAACTATTTCCATACATTTCCAATTTTCTTCTCCTAAAGCTATGGCTCAGGATGAAATAAGCAATCAACATAGCCATGGGTAGGTAAGCTCCTAGTTGCTTAGGGGGAGTTCCAATCGTAACAACTTATCACCATTCAGCTATAAAAGGTTGTTTAACATACAAGTCTTTTCTTTAAATTCTTTGGAATTTACACCGCCAGTAATAGTTTGTAATATTTTGAGGTCCAGATTTCGAACTAAAAGGTGCCGATACCCGACCACATAGATTTAAGAATATCATATTAGTCTGTTGATATTTTACAAAATCAGAGTGGCCATGGCAATACCTCACTCTAGAGAAGGAGATAAATAAACTGCCAACATGTTAAATAATCTGTAAATCAGTTTCCTGAAGCCAAAATCCCAAATTAGGAATCAGGCTTCGTATGATGTTGATTTTCCTTTAATTCACAACCGCAATCAGAACTTTGTTGGTGAATTAGAGCTGACTTAAGTAGCTGCAAACCGTATTTGAAACAAGTTAAATAGATTGGTGACAGTGGAGAGTTTTTGTATCACAGTGACACCCTATACCGATCAAAAATATAAAAATTCGAAACATCGAGAGTAGTACCCTCTACTTTCGAGAATCCCAATTCCACGTTCTCCATTGAGACCTTTTTATCTACAGATTTGCCTTCAATGCAATTTTTGTAAAATCATTCTGCAACTCAAAAAAATTTAGAATTCTGCATTGTAAATCTACTTCTGGGGTAATTATGCATCGATTACATCAATTTAATAATCGTATACAATAGCCAATTGTTCACATTGCGAGACAACTCTGTCAAAGGTGATCTTTGTGATAAAAAAAAAGGCAATGATTGCTACTACTAGAAGGCGGGCTATTATTGCCAAATAATACCACCAGACCAATGTATTAAAATACAAATCTTGCTAAATTCAGCAATAAGAGGAAACATGGGGTTAAAATCAAGGCGGAGCGAACAATCATAGACGACTTCAAGGAATAAGTTTTGACGAATTATCTGAATAACTCAAACGAATTTTAGCGATCGGATGGCATCATTAAATAGAACGTGCTCCTTGCCACCGCTCTGTCTGAATCAAGAAATGACGAGCATCAATGGGTGATTTTCCAGTTTCAAGTGATATAATAAACATATGCTATCATATGTGACCTTGAATGAGCGTCCAAATTTATATGATCCTTCTCTTTTATTCAACGTCCAATGCTCATATTGGACGTCAAAACATCAAAATTTCAAGAACCCTCCTGCCAAGCCAAAAAAGGGCATCAGGTGATTGATTTGATTCACACAGCTAGTCTACGCTTTGAATTGTCGAGTTGACCAAATACGATCAAACTAGTTCTACGCTTTTTAAACATATGTTGCATGACTCTTTAATATTTACGTGGGTCTAATGTTCGCAAATCAGTACTTTCGCATATTCTTTCTTGCCACACCACACTGCTGTGCAACTAGGTAAGCTAACTTTGTCGATCCTTCAAAAAACGAAATCCAGTCATTTACAATCACATGACTTGGATTTTCCTTTTGATCCGCTTTGTTTTACGCATTTCTTTCCTTGTCCACCTTCTACAACTTTCTCCCCAAAAACCAAATCTAGACTTTTTCTATCAGTCGTTGTAAAAACCTTAACAATTAACAATTTGTACAATTCACATTTATTAACTTCAATTGATTATCAATTTTATAGATACAAGCAGAAATTAGTATTATAGAATCCATAGAATTGTTTATTTATACGTTACACATCCCTCCTAAAATAAACAGAAAGAATATAAAATTTATACATACACCAATAAAGAATATAAAGTTATTGAAATTCAACACAGATGACCGACCCAACAAATGGAGCGCAATCTATCACGCCTCCAACATCATCATCTCACTTGAACAGTTCGTTACTAAGACTAAAGTTATTAGATGCTTTGAGAGGTGGCGATCAAGAGAAAATCGAAGCGATTATAAACGAATTGACATCGTGTGAAACAAAAACGTTACAAGCTCAAGATATTGTTCAATTGAAAGAAACAATCTTACACTATGCTGTTCAAGTTTCTTCGCTAAATGCACTACAGTTTTTAATTTCCAACCTGCAAAAATATGATCTTGATATTAATGCCCAAGATAAAGATGGAAATACACCATTGCATTTGGCAGCTGTGGCTAACCGATTAGATGTTGTTAAATATTTGTTATCGTTACCGACTATTAATGATACAATTGTTAACTTAAACAAGAAGCAACCAGTTGAAGTGTGCAAGGATGTCACTGTTGCTCAATTGATGCAATTTGAACGTGCAAAGTTTGTCGAAAAAGCAGCTGGTGAATTGAGAAAGTACTTTAGTAATCGTGATTTCCAGAATTTAGAGGATTTATTAGTTAACAACGCAAGGGCATCTGAGTTATTGGATATTAATGGGGCAGATCCTGAAACCGGTAACACAGTTCTTCATGAATTTATATCTAAGAACGACGTTGAAATGTGTGATTGGATTTTAAAACATGGTGGTGATCCATTTAAAAGAGACAAACGTGGGAAATTACCAATTGATTTAGTGCATTCTAATGATCAATTAAAGAAATTGCTCAAATCAGCAAGAAAAGATCAGAACATTATGGATCCAGTCGCTACCACCAGCAATGCTATTAAGACAGGGAACGCTCCTACGTATAAAGGATACTTACGGAAATGGACTAATTTCGCTTCAGGTTATAAACTAAGATATTTTATTTTAGATCAACAGGGGATTTTATCGTATTATACCAATCAAGAAGATACTACTAATGCTTGTCGAGGATCTTTAAATTTAGCGTATTCGGTTTTACATTTGGATTCATCAGAAAAGCTGAAATTTGAAATATTAGGTAAGAATGGACTTAGGTGGCATTTAAAAGCCAATCACCCAATTGAAACCAATAGATGGGTGTGGACCTTGCAAAATGCAATCACTATAGCTAAGGATAACTTAAAGAGAAAGGGGATAACTAATCGAGTAAGCGTTGGTGAAAATGAAGACCCGATATTTGAAACATCTTCCAGACGGAGTATGGATCCCTATGGAGCCAATGATGAAAAGAAACCTGGTCGCCTTACTAGAATCGGTAGAAAATTTAAGGGCCACAGTCGAACATCTAGTCAAGTCTCTCTTCAATCGTTCCCTTCTGAATCTCAGGATGATTTGACCAGAAACAGATTATCTCGTCCAAGTATGGATGAACAAGGCAGTGGAAGAACATCATCTGGATTTGAATATACTGCTAATGATATCGAGGTCAACGATGATGACTATGATAGTGACACTGAATCAACTGGAGACTTGTCTCCTTTGAATGACCAAGCTGCTACTTTGAAACGTTCTCTCCATGTCGAATTAAACTGTTTAATTGATTTATTCGAACAAGTGAGTAAGGACGAGAGCATTGCACTTGGTTCGAAGGAAACTGAAATTTACCAAGTTGGTAAATCTACCATTCAATCTATTCGTGATTTAATCGAAAAGTACAACACTACTATTGAAGCCCGTGATGGAAAATTAAAAAGGGCATTAGAAAGACAATTAGAAATCAATAAGCTATGGGAAACCTCAATTCGTCAATTAGAAAAGGAAATGAAGGACCGTGAGGCCAAACTCTTAGAATTCCAAGATCAAAAGAAATTATTAAAGAAATTGATCGTAAAGCAATCCAAAGATGAAGAACTTATTTCTCCATTACCTTCCAAGGCGGAATCAGTACAAGAAGCCTATTCCCCTAGTAGAGCATTAAGTCCAAATCCAGATGAACAACAGATTAGAGAAGTGGATGAAAAATTGAAAGCTGATGAGAGAAAACCTGAACCGCCAATGGAATTACTGATTGATGATATCCTTGGAGAAGATTCCGATAATGATGAATTCTTTGATGCCGATGAGTTTGATGAAGTCCCTGGATCCCCACTTGTTATTGGCGTTAGTCCAATCGTGGAAGTTGAAGAAATACTGACAAAAGAAGCTTCGCTTGAAAAAGAAGCTCCTTTGGTGGAAGAAGTACCCATAGAAGAAGTATGGGCCAATCCGTTGCAAAAGGAAACATATGACTTGATTAAAAAGGAAGATTCATTCAGGGGTTACGAAAACCCACCAAGAAAGAAATTAGCGATGGATGAAGACAATAGACCTAAGGTTGGGCTTTGGGGAATTTTGAAGTCGATGATCGGTAAGGATATGACAAGAATGACTTTACCTGTTTCTTTTAACGAGCCTACTTCCTTATTGCAAAGATTAACGGAAGATATTGAATACTGTCTGTTGTTAGACACCGCATGTCTGTTTACAGATTCCACTTTACGTTTGATCTATGTTGCCACTTTTGCTGCCACTGAGTATTCTTCCACTATTAATAGAATTGCAAAACCATTTAATCCACTTTTAGGAGAAACTTTTGAATATTGTCGTCCTGATCAAGATTATCGTTTGATTGTGGAGCAAGTCAGTCACCATCCACCTATTAGTGCTTGTCATGCCGATTCTCCAAAGTGGAATTATTTTGGTGAAAATGCAGTCGATTCTAAGTTCTACGGTAGATCATTTGATTTCAAACATTTAGGTAGAATGTTCTGTTCCCTTCGTCCCGATAGTGGTGTTAAAGATAAGCATGGCAATTTGGAGCAAGAAGAACTCTACTCCTGGAAGAAGGTGAATACAGCTGTTGTAGGTATTATGTTGGGAAATCCCACAGTTGATAATTATGGGAAGATGATTGTTGAGAATCACACTACAGGAGATCTGATTATCGTGGACATGAAACAGAGAGGATGGAGAGAATCTTCAGCATACCAATTATCTGGCCAAGCAATTGATCGTAATGGTCATGCACAATGGGCTATGGGTGGATACTGGAACTCTAAGATCTACGCCAAAAAGATTTCCCATCAAGATGCAAGTACTGAAAACCAACGAGCCAGAAGAAATTCTTTATTGGAAGAACCCTCAAGCAAAGCAGCGCCTACCACCGATCCATTCTCAGGCCAGAAATTCTTGGTGTGGCAAGTTGCCCCAAGACCAAAGGTCCCATTCAATTTGACTCTGTTTGCCATTACTTTGAATGGCCTTGATGATAATTTAAAAGAATGGATCGCCCCAACAGACACAAGATTGAGACCAGATCAAAGAGCGATGGAGAATGGTCAATACGACTTTGCTGCCGACGAGAAGCATCGTGTGGAAGTTAAACAGAGACAAGCTAGAAAGAGAAGAGATGAACGCAAGGAACAATACGTTCCCAATTGGTTTATTAAAAAGAAACATCCAATTACTGGTGATATGTTCTGGGAATTTAATGGAAAGTATTGGAAAGAGAGACAATCCAAGAGATTGGGTGGTACAGGTGACATCTTTTAGAAAGACAAAGATAAGCTAGTTGTTAGTAATTGTATACTTTATGTATGTTTAAGTTTAATTAATAGTTTTCTTTATCATTGTCATTTCGTTACTGATATTTTTCTGGGTAGAAAAATAATTCTTTTAATCTCATCTCATTACATCTCATCTCACTATTTCTACAACACTAGCAAGCAATATTAAAACTCATGGGGAAGAAGAAATCGAATTCAGCCAATGCTGCTCAAGTGTTGGAATCATCTGTGGCCCCAATGCTTGAACTCAATTACAAAGATCCATTATTTACAGTGGCAGCACATCCAACCAAACCAATTTTAATATCAGGTCAAGTCACTGGTCATGTTTATTGTAACACTTATGATGCTGAAAAATTAGAAGAAGAACAACAAGCTAAACGAGAGGCCATAATAGAAGCTGAAAAGGAAGCATTTGCAAAAGGTAAAATATCGCAAGTGAACACGTCTGTCTCCCAACTGAAAAAGAAATGGTGGACCATCATCAGTGATAATACGGATATTCCAACAAAGGATGAACATGTCATTTCAACAAACTGGAAAACCAAGAGACATAAGGGTTCCTGTCGTCATGCTATCTTTGAACCTTTGGAAAATTCGGTAGGGGAGTACATTTATACTGTTGGTACGGACAATATGATTAAACGAGCTGCTACTGAAACAGGGAAGGTTGTTGGAAAACATACAGTAACCCCAGATTACCCGAATGAAAAAGATTCCATTACAAAATTATGCCACTCCACTACTCATAAGTTTTTATTAGCAGGTACCGAAAATGGACATGTTTTAGTCTATGATAGTGCTAATTTAAGCAGTGCAAGTGCTACATCCTTAAAATTCAAGGTCAGTCAAGCTCATGATGATGCAATTAACCATATATTACCGATGCCTGCGGTTTCTGCATATCACTATCTTACCCTTGGATCTACAACTCTCTCGCATATAGATATACGAAAAGGTATAATTACTCAGTCAGACAATCAAGAAGATGAATTGCTTTCTATGTGTTTCCCATCGGACCATATTTCTGATAACAAGAATGATACAGTTTTAGTTGCCCATGGTGAAGGTATAGTTACTATTTGGAAAAATTCAAAGAATAGATTAATGGATCAATTATCTAGAATCAAGGTAAATAAGGCAGCCTCTATAGATGCCATAATTCCCACAATGAATGCTGATGATGAAGAAATGGTGAATTCCGTATGGTGTGGAGATAGTGAAGGTCTATTGCATAGAGTTAATTACAAAATGGGAAAAGTTGTTGAAACGAGAGTACATTCACTGGCTAGGGGCAAGTACGGTGCTGTTGACGAGGTCGGGATTTTGGATGTTGATTATGATTATAGGTTGATTAGTGCCGGTATGGACACTTTGAAGATTTGGTCTAATAGAGATGTTGATGAAGACAATGATATTGATGAAAGTGATTTAGAAGAATCCAGTGACGATGAAGAAGGCGGCGATTCCTCCGCCAGTGGAAGTGAAAGTGAAAGTTTAGGACCTCTGGATTTCAGTTCTGATTCTGATTCTGAAGAAGAAGAATCGGGAAGTGAAGACGATAAAGCTGAAGATGAGGAAACTGAAGAAATAGATGAGCTACCCCGTAGAAAACGACCAGGTCTCACACAGGTGATATCAAAACCAAGGAAGAGAACAATTGATATCAATAAATTAACCAAAAAGGCCGAACCCGAGAAGGAAGAAGAAGAAGACGAAGAGGAGGAAGAACCAAACAAAAAGAAGCTTAGATTAAAAGAACAAAAGTTAACTACAAAACAACTTCGTAATATGCAAAAGCATGAACATGGAATCCGTAAATTTGAGGGTTTGTAATTTTTCATAGGCATTCTAATTACAAAGGTTTATATAAATTAGTATAGGAATACCTGGCCAATTCAACCCAAGATAATGTAGGAGATAAAGTACATGTCACTTATGTCACTTCGTTAGTCATAGTTTTGTCGTAATCTAACTCTATTAATTATAGTAGCAAGCATTGTGCTTTCAAAAATTCCCTTTTATAATAGTAGTTTCTTTCATTTACATGAAATTTGTTATGAAAGTAATCGAAAGCACCACTTACGCCAAACCAGAGAAGGTAGAGTATGTGTTTGTTCAAGGTACAGTGGTGGTAGATAACGAAGAAGTAAATTGAATAACCTTTTTTTTGCTGCTGTTCTTGTTGTGTGTGAGTGTGTGTGTGTAAGTAAAGTACGTAGTAAGTAACTAGTAGTAAATTAAATGAGTGAATGATTCAGATTTTAGATTTCGATCTTCCATCAATCGATCAATCAATTAACATCAATTGATAGAACAAGCAATTAGGTTACATAGTAAAAAGTTGATCCTTCCATTTTATTCAAGAGATGGATCAACTGAAAGTATTGACCTTTAATGACGTCATTCTAAACAGAAGAGGTTATCATATATCAGGGACATTAATCTTATCTTCATTCCATTTAGTGTTTACATTCATTCCCCCATTATCTTCAGCAACAACTACTCCACCCCAACAGCAACAGCAACAACAACCAGTACAACCACGAGAAATATGGATATGTTACCCGATTATAGAAAGAATATCAAAGGCAAGAGGGTCATTTTGGATAAACAACAATAGCATCTCACTTAATAGAACCAATTCCAATAGCGAAGCAACAATAGTCTCGCCACCAAGAATTCCAAATGAACGTTTTGATCATTATACTGCATCGCACATTCGCATCCAATGTAAAGACTTTACATTTCATTCATTTGATTTCTTGAATGATACAATTTGCTTAGAAGTATTTGCAAAATTAAGTGCACTAATTACAGCTCCCAAAACTGAAAACGACATACGAGCACTCTATGCATATGAGTATAGACCAAATATGCTAGAGCAGACCTTAGAAACTAAAGGTTGGGATATATATGATGCCATTGATGAATACACAAGATTGCAACTAATAGGAAATTCCTCCTCTTATTGGCGAGTATCAAATATTAATGACGATTATAGATTCTGTCGTTCATACCCGAAATCATTTGTTGTTCCAAATTCTATTTCCGATAACGTTTTGAAACATGCTGCGAAGTTCAGATCCAAAAGTAGAATCCCAGTCGTTGTTTACAAGCATCGAGGTAATGTCAATGGTAATGTTATTTCAAGATGTGCCCAACCGTTAGTTGGATTAAATCTTCAGAATCGATCTATACAAGATGAAAAGCTAATTGGGGAAATCATGCAATGTCAAGAATTAGAAAGACAAGATAATTTATCTCAAGATGATGCATTTCAGGATCAACCACAGAGAAACTTACTTATAGATTTGAGACCAATAGCCAATGCTCTCGGTCAACATGCCTTAGGTGCAGGTACCGAAAATGTTGATAATTATCGTGGGAAACAAATAAGTGCAAGTAAAGAAGCTAGTCCTTCGTTGTCACTGTTTCCGGATTATGATAGAAACAACAACAAGAATGTGCGACACGTTGAGAAGATTTTCTGTAATATTGATAATATTCATGTCATTAGAGATTCCTTGAATAAATTAACCACAATACTAAATGATCTAGATAAACATCCTGCAAATAGTAGCAACAATTCCTCTAGCACAACAACAAGTGGGGCAGCATTGCAACAAGCCTTGACTAAAACACAATGGTTACACAGACTTTCTATAATTCTTCAATCCGTTGATCGTATTACTAAATCAATTCATTTAAATAACACTAATGTCATTATTCATTGCTCCGATGGATGGGATAGAACATCACAAGTATCTGCATTGGCTCAATTATGTCTTGATCCATACTATAGAACGATTAAAGGATTTATGGTTTTAATTGAAAAGGAGTGGAGATCGTTTGGATTTAAATTCGCAACCAGAGCTGATCATGGAGGATGCATTGGTGCAATAATGAAACAAAATGAACCGCAAACCCCAATAATTAATGAAAATAAAAAGCCAGTTTCGAATGGAAATGGGGACGAAGCATCAGAAACATCAGTAGAAAGTGTAGTTAGTGAAGCTCCGACAACAAATGATCTAATGGCAACAGCTGCTGCAGCAGGAGCAAGTGTTACATCATTCCTACAACGTGCCGCCCGAGCAGCACGAGATATTAAGAATACTGCTCAAAGTGGATTATCCTCGCCAGCTCCTGAAGATCCACAAGAAAACGGTCGTTTAATTTCAAATACTTCGATTTATAATGGCAGCAGTGATCGTTCACCTGTTTTCCACCAGTTTTTGGATTGTGTATTCCAAATATATCGTCAACATCCATCAAGATTTGAATTCAATAGTCGATTTCTCAAGAGATTATTTTATCATTATTATTCATGTCAATATGGTAGTTTCTTATGTGATTCGGAATATGAATTATATGAGACTTATAAAGTTCATGAATCGACAGTTTGCGTTTGGGATTATTTCAATTCTAGACCTGGGGAATTTATAAATAGATTATATACAAGTGGAGATATGGAGGGTTCAAATGTTGATAATGGGGTGATTTTCTTTAATTTTGCCGATGTGAAGTGGTGGTTTGAATTATATGGTAGAAGTGATGAAGAAATGAATGGATTATCGAATTCGTTGGATAGAAAGTTTGCACAAATGAATCTTAATGGGAAAGAGAAGCCCGACGGAAAATAAGTATTGGCGTAAATAGGTTACTATATTTATATACAGAATAGTCAACTACTATATTTATATACAGAATAGTCAACTAATGCATATTAGAAAGAAAGTCGTAGAGAAAAACTATAAGCAGGTTTATCGGTATATGCTTTTCCATATTTGAAGAAAGAAGTTCAAACTCCGGGATTCGGAGATGTCACAAAATGATCTTGCCGATTAAAAAAAGTTGGATCAATTTACGAGCGGAAGAAGACGAAGACGAAGACGAAGAAAATAGAATGATCTGATAAGGGGACATAATTCCGAAATCTAATAGAGACACTTATTTATTGGCAGATTTATATATAAAGGGAAAAAGAACTGGCTTCAAATTTCCTGTTTTCCAAAGATATCATAAAATTATCAAGAATGAGATATATGTCTGTGCGACAAATAGTGTTGTGGTATAGATGGGGATACGAATCTAGAAGATACTATAGTGCATTTGCAATGACAAGTGGAATTCAAGGTGTCGAAGGAAGACTACCACCAGCACATCCGCATCAGCACCCAACTGTTACTTCTGCTTCTACAAACAATGGTGTCACTATAACAGACCCTTTCGTAATATATCAAAACTACATTCAAGCTGGTCTATTAGAAAGAGACCCAGAGCAAGTTCGCATAATGAAAGAATTTCAAAAATTATATCATCGAGTGATAGATTATACCCCACCCCAAGAACTTCTGATCAAATTAAGTCTTCTACTCCGAAAGCTTGAGTTACAGACAGCAGAGCGAGAAGCTCGCGAACAAGGTATCAATAAATATTCTCCTTTAAAATTGAATATAATCCGTGATTTATTCACTGATCCTGATCACGAAAGGAAACAAATTGTGAAATATCTCACTGACGAAGAGGAATTATATAATTTCAATTCTCCTCAAGGATTATTGGTGAATGGAGAAGTAGGATGTGGGAAATCCATGTTGATGGATATCTTTGCTGCCAGTTTACCGCACAAATCAAAAATGAGATGGCATTATAATAATTTCATCTTGTGGGTATTTAATGAAATGCATAAAATCCAAAATGAGAGATTATTCACTGCAACTATGGGTAATGGGAAACTGTTGAAAAGAAGGACGATGGAGAATGAGTTTATTTTATATGAATTAGCTCAAAAAATGATAAACAAGAATACTATCTTGATGTTGGATGAATTTGTATTACCTGATATTGCCCTGGCAAACATTATTAAAATTTTATTTACTTATTATTTCAAATTAGGTGGTGTACTAGTGGCTACTTCAAATAAATTACCGGAAGAATTATATGCCAATCAATTCCATAAGCAGAAATTTAGAGATTTCGTTGGAATTTTGAATGCAAGATGTCATAGTGTTGATATGAAATCAACTAAAGATTACCGTACCTATTTTGCCGAAGAATCAGACAAGGAACCTTATTTGGTGATTAAACAAGATAATCCAGCTGCTCATGAAAGTGAATGGCTTGACTTAATTATGACAAAAGCATTATCCATACCTGACGATACACCAGTTGAGAAACTTGCTGATTTGGGAGGCAAACCATCCTCAGTGACAGTATATAATAGAACCACCAATATCCCACTTACCTTCAACAATAATACCGTTTGTTACCTTGATTTCAAACAAATTTGTCAGGGATTACATTCCTCTTCAGATTATATCACAATTGCATCAACCTACAAAACTGTAATCTTGGATAACGTCCCCATTATGACAACCAAGATGAAAAATGAAGCAAGAAGGTTCATTACATTATTGGACGCAATCTATGAATCCAAATGTCAGTTCTTTATGAGATGCGAAGTGCAAATCGACCACTTGTTCTTTCCAGATGTATTGCATTCCGAAAATGAGAAATTAATGATATATTTGAAATCATGTCAAGATGATCAAGATTTTAATGATAATAGACTAGAGGTTCAAGACGAAGAAATGTTTGCTAAGACCGCCATTGCCCTACTGAATCCGTATAGACCTAATACAGCTACTTATGACCAAGACCAAACAAAAACGTATGATGATTATTCCGAAAAGAAGTCCATGCTGGACGACACAGAAGATATTCACCGTCATGCTCCTTTGGACTATAAGAATATGAAAGCTTTTACTGGAGATGACGAGAAATTTGCATTCAAGAGAGCTGTTCTGCGAATTAAAGAAATGGTTGGGTCTGATTTATGGAGAAAATCAGAACGTTGGGTTCCCCTTGATCAAACAATGAGACCATGGGAGAAGAAATACGAAAACAAAGAAGCAAATATTTCACACTCTTCTAGTTCAATAGAGGAAGCAAATGAAAAAATAGATCAATTATTAGAAAAGCATGATCTCAAAGAACTTACAGAAAAGATATTGGTTGATAAGTTGCCTCGAGAATATTCACAAGGTCAAGGGATTGAATTTAGACAATTTAATGCTAGAATTGCTCCGGTTTTTAAGAGCTTGCAACATTTTTGGGCTATGGGATTTTGGACTGGTGAGAATGGAAAACGCTTAAAGGATGGAATTAGTAAAAGTTGGATTCGATCAAGTATTAAGAGTCTGGATTAAAGGATATAAATATTAGATTTACATAGGACATAATTTATGTTGAGTTGTAGAAGCCGAGGATAATGGTAAAATGAATTACCCGCACAAATAATTTTGTAGCACTTCCTAATTAGGCAAGCCTATGCGGCAACCTAACCCACTTAGACCCCCACCACTATGATTTCTAAACTGTTCATAGTTAATGTTCACTTTCACTTATTCTTCTAACATTATTATAACCTCTTTGAAGTAAAAGATGACCTTATTAACTGCTGAGAGATTGGTTAGATTGGCTTACAAGTATCCAAATCTTCAAAATTCCTGGTACTTGATTGCTACCGCATGTCTTACTGTTATTAATAGACCCCAGGAGATCCCTCTGGTTTATCACTTTGCCTTGAGACAGCAACTATTAGAACTGCCAACTAGTGACACGCCAGTCCTTACAGATCAGTATTTACTTCAATTGGCTCACGACTCCATCAAGTCAGCTAAGAAGTATGCTGATTTAACTGCCGTGGGGGTCAATTTACCTGATCTATTAATCCCTCATACCTATTATAAGAACTTACCTTTAGGATTCAAATATAAAAAGGCTGAAGATATTCACCGTGCACAAGAGAAGGTTACCTCAAAGATCAGAGAAGTCATTTTGAAGAGTGTTGCTCTTTCTGGTTTACCAAAATCCATTAATGCTTTAATGATTTTAAAATCATCCACTCCAACCAGTTTACGTTCTGGTACTGCACCGGAACGTCCATTAATTGTTCAACCAGGACATATCCCATCTTCATCTATTGTCAGTGAAGATGTTGGTGGAACAAGGTTTGGATCATCAAATGGTGGCTATTCAACAGTTGAAACCATTGATGGACCAATCTCAAGTAGTTCTATCAATGCAAAGCAGATCCAAAGTGATTTACAACGTGGATCTGATTTCTGGAATGCAGTATACACCAATAAGATAAACACTAGAATTAGACATCAAATGTTAAGTGCATACCCTGATTTGTGGTATTTTGCTTATCATCATTGTTACGCCCCATTATTGAGTTTTACTGATATTTTAACTGGTAAAGAAACATCAATGTGTATTGTGGCATGTTTGATTCCTCAAGATGTCAACCCACAATTGAAGGGTCATTTAAGAGGTGCTCTCAATAATGGTGCTTCAAAGGAAGAATTAGATGAAGTTAGATCTATGGTTATTGACATTTGTGATTGGAGAGGTGGAATTGATTGGCAAGGAGGTAAAGATCGTATAGCGAAATTGTAGATTTTATGTACCCTTATAGGGTTATTCTCAAGAAGTAGCGAATAGAAGTCGTTTTACGCGTAGATATTTTTCAAATGGTTTTGTAGATCTAGGCATTTTGATTGTTATGGTTGTCTAAACGTTTTTCCGCGGATTTTAATTTGCCCCACATATAACTGTCATCTTCACATTTTCACAATCGTTCCAGTAACTTCTTCTTTTAAATCAAATGTCCGTCTTATCCCCAGAACGGTTGCTTAAACTAGCCTATTCGTATCCCGAGTTACATGATACTTGGTACTTGTATGCATCTGCTTGTCTTTCCGAGCTAAATTTAGTTGATGACATAACCATCATTTTCCGATTTGCTTTGGGCCAACAATTGTTTCAGTATTACCCTTTGCAAGAAGCAATTGCCAATGAAAATCTCGTTCAATTAGCTACGCAATCGTTGAATGTACGTGACAATTCAGAAATAGAAATTCCAGACACACCTACATTAAAAGGACAAGAAATATCCCCTGAACAATGTAAAGCACGCCAACAAAAGATTCTAGACAAGTTACGAGAAGTACTCTTGAAAACAAGTGTGATGACAGGAATGCCCAAAGCAATCAACGCACTAGTCGCACTTAAATCCTCCACTCCACTATCCCTCATCTCCCCCGTGCCCGAATTTAAACGTACGTCAATAGTCAAAGCCCTGGAGGATCATGAATCATTTATAGATGGCACCATTACCCCTGATTTAATTGATCCTCACCAAGTCTCGCAACAATTAACTAGGGGTTCAGATTTTTGGAATGCAGTATATACAAATAAAATTAATCATCGTATTAAGAATCAATTGATGGATGCATATCCTGATCTATGGAATTATATTTATCATCATGTCTATTCTCCCTTGTTAAGTTTTGTTGATATATTACCACCCAAAGAAACTTCGCTTTCTGCTATTGCGTGTATGATACCTCAGGATGTTAATCCACAAGTGAAAGGGCATTTGAGAGGGGCAGTCAATAATGGTGCTACTAGGGAAGAGGTTAATCACGTGCGAGAGTTGGTGCTTGATTTATGTGATTGGAAGGGCGGTGTTGTTTGGAAAGATGGAATGGAGAGTGTGCCAACGGTATAATCATAACCTAGCACGATTTTGTAGTATCGTCGTAAAACTTTGTTATTTATTTTTCTATAAACAGAATTCACTAATAGTTGTAACTAATAACGAATCAATTATAACGTCCCCCAGAACTGTTTTTCCTCCTAATGCCTCAGAACTGAAATGTATAGATGATGGATTTTTGAAATATGACTAAAGGTGTTTAATGCATGCTATCCTCATCAACTCAATTGAATTCTACTTTGTCTCTTAATCAAAACAATCTGTGACCCACAAAAGACCAAGAATGCCAAATAAACAAATACTGCCTTAAATACAGTGGATGCAACCGCTTCACCATCTTCAGGGTCATTTATTGAACCCATAAACGATTCACTATTTGTTTTGAAAAGATATCCAATAACAGACAATATAACTACACCAAATGCAGATAAAATGGTACAACAGTAAGCTTGAAATGTCGATACTACTGGCTTCATAATGAATGGTTATGGATTGTAGATTGTAGGAGGGGTTAAGGAAGTTCGTTATCTTTCCTCAAAAAGGATTAAACCAAAAATTCATCCACTATACTTTTCTTCAGTGCCAGAGGAAAATACGACATATTCAAAATGTCGCGATATAGAAACTGGGTATACCAACCAATATTAAACAATATTATACTAAACTATACTGAAGTCTTATTACTACGGGTTTGTCGTTTCGTGAATACTGCAATCGAAGTATCCGTGTGATTACTCTCACTCTCTTCATCTTCTTCCAAATTACCGTCTTCTTCTTCATCGTCATATTCCGCTAGGAATTGTTTTCCAGATTCTAATCTCAGACTATGCAAATCAACATCCAGATGGATTCCATTACTACTAGGATCCCTATCACAGGTAATCTTGGATCCTGAAATTGGAGAACTGGCTATTGGTAATAACATGTCAAATTTCCCTGATAATTTCTTTTTTTTCACTAATTGAATCGCCTTATATGCCTCTCTTAAAAAATGTAAGCGATCAGCTACAATATTTAAACTATCATACCAATTATTCTCCACTTCTTGATTATGTTGAATTATTGACTTTTCACCATTGACAACAATATTTTCTTCAAGTTTCGGAGTATTGTTATTACTGATTAGATACAACTCATCATATTTCTGCATAAAGTTAATTGCATCCTGACAATCCCGAGTTTGGGAAGGTCTGGCAATTCCGAAGGAATTAGTATCAACTTCTGACTTTATTAAAATTTCTTGTTGTTCTTGTTGCCATGATTCGGAAACTTGCTGCTGTATCTGCTTAATAGGACTAGAGTTTATTATAGATGTAGCGGTTGATATATCCGGTATGTTGCTACTTAAATTTATCTCACCAGCAACTGTGGTGGGTGTTGGTGTTCTATTCCTCTTTTTTCTTGGGGATGATCTTGTTGGAGATTTGTTATTATTATTACTATTGTAGCGAAAAGTGACCAACATTGTAGGTTTATCTGTAGACATATTTAAAACAATACTTGATCTTGTTATAAGTGGGGGTGTTGGAGTTCGTGTGGATGTGGGACTAGAAGATTGACTCTCGCTTGCAACCGAGTCATTTACTTGTTGGTTACGTTTTTCCTGTATAAAAGCCAAGTACTTCTCTCTATTATATGGCAAGGTAATTAGCATACTGCTTTTCGTGTTATATAGCTTATTTCTAACCTAGTAATGATAGGGGTTTCTAGTCTAATCACTACTCTCTTTAAGTTTAGTTCATTCATTCAAAATTCAAATTAATTGCAATTTAATTTTCTTCTAATTCCATTAAATAAATTGCATGCAAACGAAAAAACTTTTTTGTCGATCAAGAATTTCCATAACGAAGTTTATCCATACGATTCTCCACAACAACAACACCCGTACGTTGTAGTATTTACATAATAATGACAACAGCGAGTCTAGACGTCAATAAACCAGACAATGAACCTCTAATAGCCACAGTAGATCAATTGCTGGCATTAACAGAATCATTTATAGAACTAGGAGTATTAGTACACGATAATCAGGGTACGCAACAATCCCATACAGCTTTAATCCACAAGACAAATCAACTCGTCAGTCAATTATCAGGACTAACTTCAAGTCCATTCACTAATCAATATCCTATCCCTGTAGATGTGATATCATATATCGAAGATGGAAGAAATCCTGACATTTATACTAGAGAATTCATTGAGGTCACAGCGAAAAGTAATGCGAGATTAAAGGGGAAGATGCAAGGGTTTGGAAAATTGAGAGATGTTTTGGGAGAGAAGTTGGGTAAAGAGTTTCCAAGGTTGGTTGATAGCATTGAAGATATAAAGAGACGAACGAGTGAAAATAAGGATATTGATGAAGAAATGAAGGATTAGTTGGAAAACTCCGGGATGTGATGTTTGGTGAATTGATTGATTTTTGATAGATAATGGATTCTTGTCTAAAAAAATGGCTGTAAATTTGATGTATAATTAAAAGAACAAATGTTAGTTGTGATAGTTGTGTGTAATATATTGCAATACGTGGTGCGTTACTAATGGGAACAAAACTATCTGTCGGTATTGCGAAATATCCTGCCACCAGATGCTACTATTCAAATGTGCTCCATATCCTTACTTAGTTGTACACCTGCGGAGATACCGAATCATTATATTTGCAGAAGAAGCAATTCTGAAACCCAGAATGGGGGAAAGACGTAGCAGCGACTAGATGAAGATTTTCAACTACCATTTTGATGCATAAACAAACCTGAAGCACCACCTTCCTATATTATATTTTGATCTCATTTTTGTATATGTTTATTTATGTTTCATCATCCCAGTATTTCTTACACATTCGTTTCTATGGTGGTACTACTGCTCATACCACGTTCAAGATTTCCCTTCCTAATGATGATATAATGGCGCAATTTCTCCGTCCGACAACTTGGGGGAAAATTTGATCATTTGGGATCAGGTTCCAAGTATGCGAGACTGTCCATCGTTGCTTATGCGACATCAAGAAAGTTGATCCTGCTGCTGGTATCCCATTTAGTTGTGTTCATGTTCTTATGGATCGGTGTTGGGAACAAACAGACGCTTCCAGTTGTTCCAGGGAGCATAGATCCGTACTGTTAAGATCTCTCTTCAGCAGTTTTCTTAGGTCCCATATGTTAACTGGTGCTGACGATTCATTATTACATTAACGTGTCTCCTTCATTGCAGATTTAATAGAATTTCAGATACTTCGCAGATAGAGCAATTCTATTGAGCAGGTGGCCCAAAAAGATGATTTTGGAGGTGATGATGGTCTTTCTATAACCTTAAGAAACTTTCCCCCAGAGTATCTACAATAATTGAATCACTCACATATTCCTGTTGGAACTTTGAAATTAAAATTTTGAAATTAAAAGTGCTGCTCCAGTTATGTTGCTAAGAAATTTCGCTCCTTCTGTTGCCTTTTGTAGATTGGCTGTTTTGGAATTAGGGCAAAGCATTATTACGGCACGGATTACTTCAGTTGATTTTAAAGATATACTTCCTATCATCCCGCGAATCAAGTTCACAACTAATCATTCTGGGTTGGATCTTCGTCAACAGTTTCCGCTTAGATTGCAATTGTACTATTAACACATCCTAAGACCATCCCCCTTAATGTTGGTATATCATAAAATGATGGGATTTGAGCTTGATTGGCATGATATTGATAATTTGGATTTGAATGAGAAGTCAAAGCTGAAAAGTGTTAAGAGTTTGCAACATTTCTTTGAGGACTGTCATCATGAAGCTTCGTCAAATGGCGGAAATAAAGAAGGTGGTGAGAATAAGGAGGAAGAGAACAAAAATAATACCAATAACAATCATGGTACTGCTCATGC